>CM037851.1:327164938-327188716 GCA_021234595.1 Delia radicum
AGCAAATGCATCCTCAACGTGTCACTGTGTGGTGTGGTTTTTGGGCTGGAGGAATCATTGGACCTTTTTTTTATGAAAATGAGGCAGGTCAAGCGCAAACAGTCAATGGTGTTCGGTATCGTGAAATGATAACCAGTTTTTTCTTGACTAGAATTGAAGAAATGAATATGGAGGGCATGTGGTTCCAACAAGACGGCGCCACATGTCATACAGCCAGAGAAAACAATTCAATTGCTGCATCAGTCATTTCCCGGTCGTGTTATTTCGCGTTTTGGAGATCAGAATTGGCCGCCTAGATGTGCGATTTAACACCATTAGATTTTTTTCTTTGGGGTTTTTTTGAAGTCGATGGTTTACGCGAATAAGCCGACGACGACTCAAGCCTTAAAAGAGGAAATTGGACGCTGCATTAATGAAATACCGCAGCATTCATGCAAAACGGCCATTGAAAATTTCATTAAAAGATCGCGTGCATGCCAGCAAAGCCGCGGCGGCCATCTGCACGATATATTGTTTCATACATAACCTCATTCTGTCTACTTTACGATATAATAAAGTTTCACGATTTTTTTTTTTTAAATATCTGTGTTTTATTTAAAATTTAAAAATTGCGCTCTTCTTGGGACCCCCGTTATAATACTTAAAATATGTCAGAACTGGCATAATGTTTGGCGGTATCAACTTGCCAACGTTGGGCAAACAAAATAAGTTTTTCTTAATAAATCTTTTCCAGAAACATTAAAATCAATTTTGTATAAAAAATATATTAAAGAAATCACAAAACTAATTATGCCTGGAACCGGGATCGAACTCGAGCGCTTCTCACTACAAACTTTTTTAAACTAATCATCATAATTTTTATAAAAAGAAATACTCTACCAGTTGTTAGTGTTTTGAGCCGTTGGTAATTTCTTACTGAATAGCGCTGGGAAAACAGTTTAACAGCTAACGTTTGCATAGTATTTCCAGCCAATTGTTTGCCAATGTTTTTGTTTTTAAGGACCACTGAAGTTATTGTAAAACATATATTGGCGAAACCCTTTTTGGAAACTCTGGTAAAACGTCTTAAACAACTGTTGTGCCAGTAATATATTTACAATTTCTCGGTTAGCCAGTGCTTGATTTTTTGTACTACTATTAGTTTCTGACTGGGTATATCGAATTACATTAAGAAAGGTATAACAAATTCGTTTCAGTCCAATATTAAATTCTTTTTTGTTTTATTATATCAACTGTTATAATAAAAAACTATTTTGGCAATGGCTGTTTACTTAGATTATTTGTTTATCAAACAAATTTTTCTATATAAAAACAATATTTTTGAACAAAATTAATTAAGTTTCAATTTAAAAATCCAAAAGTTAACACGAAAAGCTAAGAAAATGTTGTTAATTTTATTTATTTTTGCACTAACTTGTTCAACATATATTCAAGCATTACCAACTGTTGATATTCTAGCTGAGGATAGAACTTTAAAAGACGCTGCTGGAGAATATCTAGGTACTGTATCTTGTTTTAATTGAAAATTTACAAAAGTCGTAGACACTATTAAAACAATAAAGGTTATATTCTTACGGCAGTGCATTGATAAAAGGCTAAATTTCAGTGTTGAAAAAAATAATAGGGATGCTAGTTTGTATTTCAAAAGTTGGATAAAATCTATGCTATAAAACGGATTTTTTTTATTCTCAAACGTCGTTGGATTGCATATAAAATAGTGGTCTTCAATTATATAAATAGTGTTCCGCGGTTATCTGCATTAAATTTACACTATTTGCAAAATAGTAAAAATTTATCGGCACTTTCTTGTAAAAAATACACACAGAGAAGTAAAGTGACAATCGAACTAAAAAGTGAATTTTTGTGGTACAACCAATAAATTCGGTTAATAAAACCATAATGAAATTTGATTTCTGAATATTTTAGGTGTTGCAATTAAACTTCAGTTGTATTAACCGAACTTTGTTGTGAAAAAACAATATTTACTTGTAGAAACCGTTTTTTTTTATCGTAGTACACGAATTTTAGTCCTAGTAACCGAATTTCAGTTGGCAAATGGCATAATATTTTTCTGTGTGTAGTAGCTATAAAAATCAAGTCAAATTTCTAAAACTAAACGATAGTGTAGTTTTAAAAAAGCTGTCTGCCAAAAAGTGTAAAAAACAGTAAAAGCTAAACAAAAAAAATAGTTTCAAAAATTGTTGATGCATTTTCGTACTTCGTTTGCTTCAAATTTGTAGCGCAATAATGGTTAAGTTCAATGAATGCCTGCCAAGCAAAAAATTATATATAATTATATATAAGATCCGGGAAGTTGATTTTTATCAAAAATAAATATTTCTATGTAATTTGGTTCAAATTAGAGGCACCACCAGAATAAAAAGAAAGCAAAAAACGTTTGCAGGATTCGGCTAACTTTTAGGAAGTTGTTTCAAAAATAATATTTTTGGACCAGGGGGGTGCTTTAAACTTAATCAATTTGTTCTGTTTCTAGTTTTAGAGGGAAAACAGATTCTCTAGGGGAGATATGTAATTTTGATTGAATTTAAAATTTCAGAGTAGAGAAAACATGAAAATTGGAAAGCATTTCCACCACAAAATCTTTATCATGTAAATTACAAAAAAAAAATATTGTACGATTAGTTAAAATTATGCTATATAGCTGTACTTTTGACGTCAAAACGTCTAACTAATATCAAGCCAAAATATATCACCTCAAATAGTCTATAAATACTACACCCAGGGAACTCCTGTTGTAAATATTTGTAATTGTTTGTAGTCATTTGTAGAAAAAAATTTCAGTTTTGACTACAATTGTAGTTCCTTTAAAAAAAAAAAACAAACCACATCGAATTACTGTATTACGATTTTACATTCATTTTATATAGTAGTTTTTTTAATTTATAAAAAATAAAACAAATAAATGTTTGTTTATTTTTTACTGCATTTGTAGTTAGTTTTTACTACAAATGTGGTTTATTTTTTGAACATTAGAAAAACAAATGACAATGATAGTTGAATTTGTTGAAATGTAAGTCGTCCTTTCCTTAAGTGAAATTTCATTTTAACGGGTAGTAACAAAAATAAGTATAGTATACCATTTTTCTCAGGAAAGAATCCTCTTTAATTGTGTATATTAAAAAAAAAAAAAAATTAAAGAATAAAAAAATCGATTTTTCCGACCACTCTAATGGCTATCAAGTGCAATGTAAAAGCGTAAAAAGCTGCTTATAAGCCTAATTTTTCATGTAGAATCAATTCGTGAAGTCAGATTTTAAATATATTTAGCGGTTTTTGTTATACAATGTGGCGCAAAAATAACCTTCCGATGTTTTTTGGCTGTAATTTAAAAAAAAATTAAAAACTTTGATTCTTCTTGTGGATTATTTTTATTTGGTATTTTAATTTTTTTTACATCAAGTCGAGAATATGATGTCATGTAAATGGCCGCCGCCACAGTTGATTGTCATTTGAGCCCTTTTTATGGGATTTTCCATCACTTTGGCCAAAACTTCCGGCGATAGGTCCTCACATTCTTGACGGATATTGTCTTTAAGAGCTGCAAGAGTCTGAGGCTTGTTGACATAAACCCGCGACTTCAAAAAGCAACACAAAAAGAACTCTGGAGCGGTCAAATCAGGCGATATTGCTGGCCAGTGCAAATCGCCAAAACGGGAGATTAGGCGCCCGGGAAATACATCCTTCAGCATATCGGTTGTGGCACGTGCAGTATGTGCCGTTGCACCGTCCTGTTGGAACCACATGTTTTCCAATCCCAATTCATCAAGTTGCGGCAAAAAGAACTCGTTGATCATTGCTCTGTAGCGCTCACCATTCACAGTAACCATTTGGCCTGCGACGTCTTCGAAGAAAAAAGGTCCGATGACTCCTTCAGCGAAAACAGCACACCATACAGTGACTTTGAGCGGGTGTAATGACTCTTCGTGGTTTACACGCAGATTTTCAGTGCCCCAGAAGCGTAAATTTTGCTTATTTACGTACCCCCTAAGATGGAAATGGGCCTCATCACTCATGATTATTTTTGATGAAAAATCATCTTCCTCTTGGTGGTGATTAAGGATGGCTTGAGCGTATATTACACGCGATTGGCGGTCATCAGCTAACAGCTGATGCACCGTCTGGACTTTGTACGGAAACATCTTCAATTCTTGTACCAAAATTCTCTGTAAAGACCGTCGACTGATACCCATTTGCGTGGCACGTCGTCTGGTCGATGTCGACGGCGCTTCCATGACATCCTCGGCTACAGCAGGAATATTCTCTGCAGAACGGCTACTCCGGAGTCTACCACGCCTGGCAGCATCTCGTGTTGTGCCAGTCTCTTCGAGGCGAGTGGCTAAACGTCGCAGTGTTTCACCAGTAGGCGTTGGACGGCCAGGAAATTCACGATGTGCCAAAGTCACCGACGGATTATTGGTCAAATAAATAGTCACCAATATTCCGCGTTCTGGAGCAGTGTAGCGTAACATTGTTTATTAACGTGTATTTCGCATGTGTTTACTACACAAATGTCAAAACAGAACTGACATTAGGGGCCAATCGCAAAATTTATAGATAGGAGGATTACTTTTGCGCCACCTTGTACAAAAGAAGGTACCCAAAATTCGCGATTTTAGCCGCCGCGCGGGAATTGAAGGAGTTGGGAGTTTTCAAAAATAAAAACGCCATTTTTTTTATTGTCACAAAAACCTTCTAAAAAGTTATGATATCCCAAAATCAAAAACAAAAACCAAAAAAAAAAACACTGTATGGAAAGCTTAACTACTCATTTTTGCAAAATCGTTCAATAATTTAAAATCGGATCAAAATTTACTAAATTAATAATATTTATGCTCCTGAATTGTTGAAAAAACGTTTGTATCCATAACTTCAGATTTTAAGGGTGTATTCAAAATCCTAAAAATTAAAAAAGTGATTTCCTCAACTAAGCATACAACCTACACTAGGTAATTTTAAAAGTATATTTAATTTTTGCTATTTGTAACATCGTGTTATCAACGTTGGAAACTCAACGTTTAAACATTTTCACATTAACCTCTTCGCGTTATTTTCTAAAAACATTTTCTAACATACGTTCAATCATACACTTAGAATACTATGTCGATAAACCCACTGTAAATGTAGTTAAAAACTAATGAAATTTCATTTAAAGAAAGTACGACTTATATTTCAGTAAATTCAACTAACATTGTAATTTGTTTTTTAATGTTCAAAAAAATGACCCACGATTGTGGTAAAAATGAAACACATGTTAGTAAAAAATAAACAAAAATTCAAATTTTTTAATTTTTTTAAATAACAAGAAAACTACTTTAAAAAATTAATGTAAATCATAATACAGTCATTTGATGTAGTTTTTTTTTTTAATGAACTAAAAGGTTAGTAAAAAAATTTATTTTGTTCTACAAATGACTGACATTTACATTAAAAATAAAGAAACTGTATTACAACCCAAACAACTACATATTTTAAAGTCAACAGGTCTTCGAGTGTACCACAACTATTATAAATATTAGCACATTAAGTTTCAGTTAAATATAGATTTGCTTTAAGTACTTAACATTAATGGGTAAAAGCGAAAATACAGCTAATAATATAAGTTCCAAAGTAGTTTAAAATTTTTGAGGACATCCCATACATTTTTTTATTAAGCCGGACTGTTTTTATTTAAAGTCTCATATGTTTATGTTTTGTTTTATTCTAAGGTTGGTTTGTTCCTCTAATCGGAGGTGGATTTCAATGGATTACCAGAGACGAATTTGAATTAGAATTGGCTTCAACTCAAACTTTTAATGTGGACATAAAAATTTTATTGTATACTAACGAAAATCCAACTGTTCCCCAAGTAATTCCTTATAATGATGCTTTAGCTTTGGCAGCTTCCAATTTCAATGAGAATATACCTACACGTACTGTGATACATGGTTGGATGAACGACTGGCAATCTCCCGTCAATACTGAGATAATTCCCGCTCTTTTGGCTAGTGGTGTTTATAATGTTTTTTCTATCGATTGGAGTTCTAGTTCAAAAAATATAATTTATCCGATTGCCCGTAATGCGGTTGAATCTGTTGGTATATTGGTTGCCAATTTTTTTGACTTTTTACATGAACAATTTGGTATGATTTTTCGGATCTTCATTGCATCGGTCACAGCTTGGGTTCTCATGTTTGTGGATTTGCTGGAAAAAATGTACAACTTGGCACAATCAATATCATTTATGCCCTGGATCCTGCACTGCCTTTATTCTATTATAATAATAATAATACTCGTGTCTCCATTAATGATGCCAATTATGTTGAATCTATTCAAACCAATGGTGGCAAATTGGGTTTTTTGGATCCAATCGGTGATTGTGCTTTCTATCCAAATGGTGGTAAGAGTCAACCTGCTTGCTCTTTTGATATAATTGGAAAATGTTCTCATTTGCTTGCTCATACTTACTTTGCTGAAAGCTTGACTCGTGACAATTTCCTCGCCAGGAAATGTAGTTCGACTAACAATGCGATAAATAATAAATGTGATTCCGAGTATAGCAGCACTCGTATGGGTTCTGCTTCCAATTATGGTACTAGTGGTATTTTTTACGTTCCAGTTAAAAAAACTCCTTCTTATGGCATGGGGGTTTAATTTATTTATGCAATAAAAATTGTAAAAAATCAAAATAGTTTTGAATATTGAAGTAAACTACGTATAAAAATTAAGTCAATTACTATTTATAATAAAAGAAGTTGAACGATTTTGAAATAAACTATTTATCTATACTAAATTCAATTTTCAAATAGACTTTTATTTTCATTTGTAGATGGTAGGATGCTTGAACATGGTTTATTTTTAAAGCATTCTTATTGGTTCTTAGTGTAGAAACGGTAGTATAATGTCATTACTTTTCGAACTACCAGTAATGACGTCCATATTGGTAAGCATACAGGTAACCACATATTCTTCTATTTCTTGTAAGGTGTTTAGTAATGATATGACATTATTTTGCGCGACAGCCCCATATAAAAATAATGAGATTGTAATTACAATTGTAAGTACTTGCCATTACCAGATATGTACTTACACACAGAGAACACTTTAGCTATTTGACAACTGAAATTCGGTTATTACGACTTAAATTCGGTTATTAATAGTTTCAGACAGTTGGCAATACTAAACATTAGTTGTCACAACAAAGTTCGGTTAATTCAATTGAATTCTAGTTGCAATACACAAAATATTCAGAAATCAAATGTAAATATCGTTGTACGAACTGAATTTATAAGTTGTTATCATTAATATATACTTTTCTATTCGGTTGGCACTTTATTTCTCTGTGTGTATATAACCACTTATTTGGTAATGCATTTGCACACTGGGACACTATTAAGCATTTCTAAATTGTATTCTTCCAAAATATGTTAAAAAAATATTCTAAAAAATACCATCAAAATACATATAAAAGTGAATGAAGGAACCCCTTATAGGACGAAAAATATTCCTTTTTCATGACACATTTTAAATTTTTAATAAGAGAGATGAGATAATTTAAAACAAATTTCAATGGGAGTTTAAGAAAAGTCATGAGAATCACACGAACAAACTTTAAGCATTTTCTTATAATAATGAAGAACATATTCTCATAAAATAAAATAGACGTCAAGGAGAAAAGAAGGCAAGAATGGAGCAAAATTACTGATTAATAGGGTTTTTGTTAAAGTTCTGCCTATTATGGAGGCTCTAGCTTTTCTAAAACTTCGGGTTCGGATGAGATCTTTAGCGAGATCGAAATACTAGTATTAACCTAGCTAATATGTTTGATTTGCTTTATTTTTGTAAATATATGGAGGTTGAAAGCTCGTTATAAATTGAAAATAACATTAAAATAATCTCGATGTATATAAAAACAAAAAACTTATAAAACTGTAAAAAAAAATTACTTAAGCCAGAGTAAAATTAATTTTTTTTTGTATAATTAGAAAATGTTTGCTCTTCAAAGTTTAGTAACGTCATGATGTTTGTTAGAAAAAGACCCTAACCACGTGCTTGATTACTAAGAAGACAAGAATGGAGCAACATTGATGATTAATAGGTTTTTTGTTAAAGTTCTGCCTATTATGGAGGCTCTTGCTTTTCTAAAACTTCGGGTTCTGATGACATCTTTAGCCAGTTCGACATACTAGTATCAACCTAGCTAATATGTTTGATTTGCTTTATTTTGGTTAAATAAATTGAAAATAAAAGAAAAATGAAGATTTTGAAATTCAAAGTCAAATATTTTTTGAACTATAAAAGCTACAGTACAGTTTTGTGCATGCTTTTTCACGATTGGACCAGTAGCTTAGAAGACCCATACTTATTACCATGTTTTTTGTGTTTGGAACCACTGTGCAACGGAGAAAATCCGTTCACTATCTATGGACGTTGGTTTTATTGTTAAAATATCCTGAACCGTATGGAAAGTCACATATACGATTTTAAGCAATAATTATTAGATTTTAAGCAGGGTTGGCATTCAATGCCTTTTCATAATAACGGCGTTGGCTACCACAATTACATTAAGAACGAAATGGAAATTTTAAAACAGCGATTCCATTAAGAACATGTGTGTTCTTGTATAACCGGTCCTATTTCGCAATTTTACCGGTTTGATTTTGAAATTTCTTGAACTAAAGTTAAAATAACGCAAAAACATAGATTTATAATGTAATTTTGTAGATATAACAAAATTTAATTTGTAAAATGTTGTAATAAACCGCGTTGATATTAGAAGACACCTGACACTATTGGAATTGTAGATACAAAATTTTCATATTGGTATTGAGGTAGGCGTGGCAGGCAAAAACCGTTATAATGAAAAGGTAGTGTTTGCCAACCATGCTTTTTAGCCAACGAATATATAGACTAAAGAAGAAGAAAGATACTCACCATTTGTTAAATTTTGTATGCCAACTGGTTTTAAGAGAAACTGTTTTTTTTAGAGGGTTTTTAATGCATATTTTATTTTTAGTATATAAAAACAAAATTTAGCGTCTATTATACAAAGCTTATGCACAGACTTAACTTTAACTTTAAAATTTAATTAAAATTGCTTAAAAGCATGAAAACTAATTACTTAAATCCAGTCTCTTTTGTGCATTTGATGACAGTAGACAAGTTACGCATAAACAATCAAATAACAAGATTAAAATTCTTTACGTTAATGTGTAAAATTCACACCACTTAAGAGAGGCTACACTCAAAAAAAACTTGTTTCGGATTAAGAAATTTTACTTAAATTGAGTAAAAAATAGGAATGATTTAGCTCCAAAGCCAAATTTTCTTAAAAAATGTATACTTTTTTCCTTAAATTTAGGATATAGAATTGTATTTATTTTTACCAAAAAAAAGTATAAATATATTTTGGCATAGTAAAATTGTCAGTAAAACAGAATGTATTTGTCTTTATTTTAAGTAAAATTGTCTTTAATATAATTAAAAATTTTATATTTTTTTTGTAACAAAGTGTAAAATTTCTTCAAAATATGTAAGTCTTTCTTTGTTTTAAGGAAGTTTCATACTTCAGTTGAGTATATTTTATCAAACACGAGGAAAATACTTCCTATTAATATGCAAATGTTTCCAAGTTTTAAGGAAAAAATATACTCCAACTGAGTAAAATATATTTGGGTATCGTAAAATTGTCAGTAAAACAGAATGTATTTTTCTTTCATTTAAGTAAAATTGTCTTTAATATATTTAAAAATTTTGTATTTTTTTGTAATAAAGTGTAAAATTTCTTCAAAGGAAGTACATTTTTCCTAAACAAAAGTAAAAATTTCTTCAAAATATGCAAAACTTTCTTTGTTTTAAGGAAGTTTCATACTTCAATTGAGTATATTTTATCAAACAAGAGGAAAATACTTCCTATTAATATGCAAATGTTTCCAAGTTTTAAGGAAAAAATATACTCCATCTGAGTAAATTTTAAGTTATAAGAGTAAAAAACTTCCTAACAATAAGTAAACGTTTCCTAATTTTATGGAAATAACATACTCTAATTGAGTATATTTTACTATATACAAGTAATAGTTTTTCTATAAATATATAAAAGTTTCCTTGATTTAATGTAATAATATACTGCAATTGATGAAATTTTACTAAATATATACTAAAATTTAGTATGTTTTTACTATGTAATAGTACACAATTTATTATGAATTACGACATGTTTACTTAAATTCAGTATAAATTATAATAAGCTTTAAGATATTATCCTCAACTTTAGTACATTGCTGTACTTAAGTTGAGTAAATAATTTCATTAATATATTTTACTTTTAAGTTTTAATAAATTAAAACCAAAAGTTTATTTTTCGATCTTTTATCATAAATTATGATGTGAGCAAGATTATTCAAGTTCAAGATCATTTGTTTTTTGTTAAACAAAAAACCGTGCAACGATATTTATTAATCAAAAAATTCTTCATCCGCAACTTAATGCAGATTTTAATCCACTGACAGGTCCTTACATGTTTCATGTAGCGTCACCTACAATCATCAGAGAACCAATGTGGACGGGGTAGAAGATTTACCCAAAGCTATAATTTTCTGATGACAAAAGATGAACACTTTACCCGTAGTGTTTTTTAAACTTCATGAGAAGTTTAAAAACAAAGCACGGAAGCATCCAACTAATTCAAAAAATTAAAACATTTTTTTCTTTAACTAACAAATATCGTTGTTTTGTGTAAAGGCTAGAATCTCTAGCCATAGTACACAGTGTTGTTAGTGTTTAGTAATAAACAATAACAGTTTCTGACTATAGAATTAGGACCATAGATCAGTTTTTGCCGTACTTTGCAATTTTCAAATATTTTACTTTTAAGTTTTAATAAATTAAAACCAAAAGTTTATTTTTCGATCTTTATCATAAATTATGATGTGAGCAAGATTATTCAAGTTCAAGATCATTTGTTTTTTGTTAAACAAAAAACCGTGCAACGATATTTATTAATCAAAAAATTCTTCATCCGCAACTTAATGCAGATTTTAATCCACTGACAGGTCCTTACATGTTTCATGTAGCGTCACCTACAATCATCAGAGAACCAATGTGGACGGGGTAGAAGATTTACCCAAAGCTATAATTTTCTGATGACAAAGATGAACACTTTACCCGTAGTGTTTTTTAAACTTCATGAGAAGTTTAAAAAACAAAGCACGGAAGCATCCAACTAATTCAAAAAATTAAAACCTTTTTTTCTTTAACTAACAAATATCGTTGTTTGTGTAAAGGCTAGAATCTCTAGCCATAGTACACAGTGTTGTTAGTGTTTAGTAATAAACAATAACAGTTTTCTGACTATAGAATTAGGACCATAGAATCAGTGTTTTTGCCGTACTTTGCAATTTTCAAATATTTACTTTTAAGTTTTAATAAATTAAAACCAAAAGTTTATTTTCGATCTTTTATCATAAATTATGATGTGAGCAAGATTATCAAGTTCAAGATCATTTGTTTTTGTTAACAAAAAACCGTGCAACGATATTATTAATCAAAAATTCTTCATCCGCACTTAATGCAGATTTTAATCCACTGACAGGTCCTTACAGTTTCATGTAGCGTCACCTACAATCATCAGAGAACCAATGTGGACGGGGTAGAAGATTTACCCAAAGCTATAATTTTCTGATGACAAAAGATGAAACACTTTACCCGTAGTGTTTTTAAACTTCATGAGAAGTTTAAAAAACAAAGCACGAAGCATCCAACTAATTCAAAAATTAAAAACCTTTTTTTCTTTAACTAACAAATATCGTTGTTTGTGTAAAGGCTAGAATCTTAGCCATAGTACACAGTTTGTTAGTAATAAACAATACAGTTTTTTTTTTATTAATTTATTTATAAAACTTTAAAAGTAAAAT
This sequence comes from Delia radicum, assembly GCA_021234595.1. Lineage (NCBI taxonomy): Eukaryota > Metazoa > Arthropoda > Insecta > Diptera > Anthomyiidae > Delia > Delia radicum. The sequence continues at coordinate 327,176,848 of CM037851.1, forward strand.
ATTTGAAAATTGCAAAGTACGGCAAAAACTGATCTATGGTCCTAATTCTATAGTCAAACTGTTATTGTTTATTACTAAACACTAACAACACTGTGTACTATGGCTAGAGATTCTAACCTTTACACAAACAACGATATTTGTTAGTTAAAGAAAAAAGGTTTTAATTTTTTGAATTAGTTGGATGCTTCCGTGCTTTGTTTTTTAAACTTCTCATGAAGTTTAAAAAACACTACGGGTAAAGTGTTCATCTTTTGTCATCAGAAAATATAGCTTGGGTAAATCTTCTACCCCGTCCACATTGGTTCTCTGATGATTGTAGGTGACGCTACATGAAACATGTAAGGACCTGTCAGTGGATTAAATCTGCATTAAGTTGCGGATGAAGAATTTTTTGATTAATAAATATCGTTGCACGGTTTTTTGTTTAAACAAAAAACAAATGATCTTGAACTGAATAATCTTGCTTCACATCATAATTTATGATAAAAGATCGAAAAATAAACTTTTGGTTTTAATTTATTAAACTTAAAAGTAAAATATTTGAAAATTGCAAAGTACGGCAAAAACTGATCTAGGTCCTAATTCTTATAGTCAGAAACTGTTATTGTTTATTACTAACACTAACAACACTGTGTACTATGGCTAGAGATTCTAGCCTTTACACAAACAACGATATTTGTTAGTTAAAGAAAAAAAGGTTTTATTTTTTGAATTAGTTGGATGCTTCCGTGCTTTGTTTTTTAAACTTCTCATGAGTTTAAAAAACACTACGGGTAAAGTGTTAATCTTTTGTCATCAGAAAATTATAGCTTTGGGTAAATCTTCTACCCCGTCCACATTGGTTCTCTGATGATTGTAGGTGACGCTACATGAAACATGTAAGGACCTGTCAGTGGATTAAAATCTGCATTAAGTTGCGGATGAAGAATTTTTTGATTAATAATTCGTTGCAGGTTTTTTGTTTAACAAAAAAACAAATGATCTTGAACTTGAATAATCTTGCTCACATCATAATTTTTTTTTATTATTTTCATCTTAAAATTATGGTAACACTTTTGGACAAATTTTAATTTTTGAAGGACCTTAAAATCGCGCGGTTAGTTTTCGGGACATTCATTAAACGAATTGCGTTTTAACACGTTTGTCTCAATACCGTTTTAAGGATTCTGGTGGGAATTGGAAATTTCTCATTTTTTAGATTACGCCCCTCTAGTTTTAAACCGCAGCATGCACATTTGTTTTCTTAAATAGCCCATAAAAAATAGATACTCCCGGTGTAGAAAATCATTACCATATAAGTGACTATATGAGTACATATTTGGTAATGACAAACATCTATATTTCTCATTACATACACTGCGTATCATAACTATAGCCGACGTATTTTGAGTTTAAGAAATTATGTAATGAAACTTATTGCAGTTTCATAATGTATTATAAAGGCACTTTTGATTTTGCAAGTTGGAGCCATAAACTTTTAAATTTATGAAAGACGGACTATATATTTATCTCTTAGTGTTTCATAACTATAGTCACACTTCGATTTGAATCATGTGCAAATCGAAGTTGCGAAATCAAATATAAGCTTATTTCATTAAATTAACTTCCTCTTAATTTTCAAACAAAACGCTATGCAGTGAATATCTTAGTGAAGTCAAAAAACGCCAAATTTGAGCCTTTTACAAAATGACTGAATTTAGCTGGAAATTGCACGAAAAATAAGTGACCCGAAATATTTATCCGCACTTTGTAGAGCTTAAAAGTAAATTAACTTTAAGTCGCTAACATATAGACAAACATAAACCCATTGTTGCCAACAAAATCGTTAAATATCGTATGACATAAAAACCCGAAAATGAGCGAATAGAATAAAAAATTAAGACAAATCCTACAAAAAGGTCAGATTTGGCTATAATTTGCCCAATTGTAAGGGAGTAAGAATTTTAAAAAAATAATTGTGTAGTCACCCATTTCATTACACGGTGAGCATCAGTACACTAAACTAGAATACCTCCAGTGTAAAAACTTATTTGGAGCTTTAAATTTTATTAAATATGGGCAAATTAAATGATTTCAGACTTTTGGTAATCTGCTTGATGAGAATAGTCTTTTAGTACAAACTGACAATAAAATTTAAATTTTTGGAAATAACTTTTGGGGATTTTTGAAAACGGGCAATTTTATAAAGTCAAATGAGAAAAATTGTAATTTTTTTAAACTTTATTTTAAAAAATGGAAAGTTTTAGATTTTGTTTTTTAAAAGATTATTTTAAACGATTTTAAGATTCGAGTGCGTTATCATTACCAACAAAACAAAAGTTCTACGTTAAGTAGAACTCAAAAATAAGTTTTTTCGCTAATTAGAAATTTCTATAAAAAAAGTCGATTAATCGACTTTTACTTGGAGAAAAGTCGACTTTTTGTTGCAACCATATAACAAGGGTTGTCATTTATTCGGGGTTTCAATTTGTTCAAATAAAACGATCAAACAATTTTTGATCGAACGATAAAACGATTAATTTTTAAAAATATTCGATTATTAGAACAAATAAAAATAATTTTAAAAACACATAAATAATTATTTTACCATATCATATCAATATATTGTGAATATTGGTTACTCCACAAAGAGAATTTTAGTGGACGAAAAGTAATGAATATTTTATGTAACTAATGAAACTTTCTTCACAAGGTGAACGAACATTTTCTTGAAATTAATGAAATGCACACACAGAGAAAAATTAGCTATTTGCCAACTGAAATTCGTTTACTAAAACTCAAATCCGGTTATTACGAATTTCAGTCGTTTCGTACAACTGGACATTAGTTTTTCACAACAAAGTTCGGCTAATTCAACTGAATTTTAGTTGCAAAACCCAGAATATTAAGAAATCGAATGTAAATGTCGTTGGACTAACTAATTTATATGTTGTTACCATTAAAATATCTTTTCAATTCGGTTGGCACTTTATTTTTCTGTGTGCATCATACGATTTATGAAACTAGTTTTTTGATGAAACTTCTTCATGGAGCGAATAAAACTTTTAAAAAATAAAATTATATTTTTAATAAAATTTTATGAAAACTTCCATTAGTTTAAGGAAAAGTTTCAATGGACGAGTTTCAATGCAAAAATTCATTAATATCATGCAGAGATTTTTTTTGAGGTTTTACTTAAAATAAATTTTCCACAATTTATAAATTTTATAAATGAAATATTTTTCAAATTTATACAAACATTTTTTTTATCACGAAAAGAAAAATAACAGAAAAATGCAATTACTAATTTTCTGATGATATTTAGTCGTAATTTTCAATTTTTAACCACTTTTCAAAACAAAAATTACTAAAATTGTGGAACTAATATTGAAAACGTTGAAAAAATTAAAAAATAATAAATTCATATCTTCAAAGTTTTATTAAAGATTCCATATTTTGGAAACCCATTAAAAAGTTTTTCAAAATTTCTGTTATTTCTTGAATAGAGTTTTAATTTTATTTGTCCTTTTAAATTAGTAACGATTTAACAAGATTACTGAATTAAATTTTACAGGGGTTGATAAACAAGGTGAAGTAGGGAGTGTGAGCGGGTTATGGGGTCACTGAACCTGGTGACCATGGTTGGGTTGGGTTTGCCTTCCACTCCTTTTGAGCTAGGTCGAAGGGAGGAAGTCACACCACTATTGAAGACTGAGCATCCATAGCCGGTCCTAATTCGGCCAGTGCCACCGAGGTCACGTTACAATATGGCAAATTTTTTTATACAAATTTTGCCAAAATTGGTTAATTTTTGAAAAGTATTTATTAAAAGATTTTTTTTTATTGTTCGTTTTATTCGATTAATCGTCAAAGTTTATTCGAATTATTCGTTATACGAAAATCATGTTTTTTAAATTGTTAGTTCGAATTTCTTTTTCGAACGAACGATTAATCGAATAACTTTTATTCTGCTGGATAAAAAAAATGTTTTTTCTATTCGAACTCGGTTTTGGGGCTATGAAAATTGTATTTTTATATTCAAATAAAATTGGGAGAAAGCTGTATAAAAATATCAAAAAAAAAAAGAAATTTTCTCAGTGTTTTCATAAGTATTATTTGGAGCACTTGTGCGCACATACAACTCTGCACACATGCATGTTTTTTAATATTAAGAAAAATTACATCGAAAGGCTTAAAACTTTATTGCAATCCTCTAAATATAATAGAAAAAGCTTACGGAACTTAATAAAGAAAGCGAAATGTCTTTCTATACGTATGGTTGTCTTCAAATATACATAAACATATGAAGAATTTCAAAAAATTTTCCACAATTGAGGTGAAATATTTTTAAACATTTTGTTCGTATGATATAAAAAAATTTTGTTAACCGAAGTTTAACCCAACATAGAATCCGTTGTCCAATTTAGTTGAATTTAGAAAAAATGCTTTTTAGACTCTCAATACAATTTATACAAAATAAATGTCTCTAAAGACACGTTGATAACATGTGTTAACTATTTTTAGAAACATCAAAATTAAAAATAAAACTGATTTTGACAAAAAAATTTGTGCAAAATTGATTAATTATGTTGGAGTAACGGCCGTTACTCTGCGGATAAATCAGTATTTACTAACACTGTAACAAATGACCGCGGAAAATTTTAGGATTAATCCGGCCGAATTTCTAAAAAGTGCAAATGTGAATTTGTTTTAGTTTGTTATACATTTATTTGCAATAAACTTTTTGAAAAAAACGTATCAAAATTAAAATAAATGTTTTTTATTAATCATTTAACTGGAAATTTTAGAAATTTTTGAAATGCGAACAATTTAAAAATATCAGATGTGCCCGGATTTGATCAATCTAATTAGATCTCAAATTTCCAAAATATTTCAGATATAATTAGATCTGATCATATATGCCATGAGATCTATTCTGATTTGGTAAACAGATACAATTAGAATCTTTTATACACGGGAATTGAAAAAACGACCTATCGCAACACATTTTACCATCGTGTCGTTAGCCCTTTCACTACCGACTTTTTGTTTGTGGATGTATTTCTATTTTGACTTCAGAGTCTTGTTAGGGGTCCTTAAATTAGAAAGAAGAGGTTTACATATATGGCAGTCTTTTTAATTTTTTTTTTTTTAATAGAAACTAATTTAAATTTTCCGAATCAGAAACATATTTGGCAATACTTCAAAATTAAAGCGTCTTTGCAGACATATTGGTCAAAAATGTGCGTTAAGCATTCATCTTTAACGGAGTAAACATTTTGGCGGTTTTAAGTGTAAAGCAATTAAAAATATCAAAATAACGGTTTTAGTTTATATTTACATCAATTTAAAGATCTCATTGGATTTATCACATTTCAAAATATATATTAATTACACCACCACCAAAAGATGTTAACATATATTTTTTAGATGTAAACACCCACTATACAAATTTTCACCAAGCAGCGATATAAATATTCCATTTTTAGTGAATGTATCTCCCAATCTATTGACTACATTTTTTTTTGTTTGGATCTGAAACAGAAAAACGTTGAGCAAAAAATTAAATTAATGAAAAAAACTCTTGTAATTACAGGTAATTTTTTTAATTTTTGACTTTTTCAATGTGATACTTTCACATTTCATAGTTCACCCCTGTACATCGTTTTTCCTCCATCAAACAACCTTGAGAAATAAGAGACATCTAAAGTCTATTTTAACAGATGTCGAAATATTGAAAATAACTCATATATTTGTGCACTTTCAGGAAAAAAATGTTGAGAAATAAAATGTTTTTTTTTTGCTGAGATACAAGGTTAAAAGAGCAGTTTTACCATCAAAATTTCCTCTTTTCTCAACGTAAAGTGTTTCTTTGGCGATCAAAAAATAAAAATTGTTGCTTGGGGTTTTTTTTCATTTAATATGACGAAATTTTCACAGTTTGAATTATTCATTGTTGCAGGTATATATCGTAATAAAGAAATATAGATAGACTGACAGTTTAAGAAAATCAACTCAAAGTATTGCCTTAAGATATCATATGAATAAGCCTCCACTCGGAAGTCCTTAAAGTAAAAAGGGAGGATAACGAAAAAAGGGAAGGAAGGAGGGGGCAGGAAAGAAACAATGATAAAACACTGACCAAAAGATTGGCTATAGAATAAACTGTGTACTAGAATGATGCACAAAACTCTTAATGGTAAACTTAACATACCTCTAATGCTTAGGGCTAGGCGTTCTGTTGTAGATTTAAATTTGTCAGTAGCATTTGACAGGGGCGGAGTTACACGTGGAGGTTAAATAACTACAGGCAATACCTAACCGTAATATCTTTCATAACAAGTGCTGACATGATGAACAAATCTGTGAACTAAAAATACACCAGCTGTGTACATTTTTTTTTTTCGTTTTTTTTATTTTCTGATTCTTATTTATGGAGAAAAGTTGAAAATGCCTTGATAAGATTAAATTGAAAGCTTAAAAGAAAGCCTAAGGGTTTGTTTCTCATGCATTATTTGTGTATGTGTGTGTGCTTCTATGTATGTGTGTGTGTGTTAGTATAGTATATAAGAAGAATTTTTGATTTATCATACAAATTAGCGGCATATGAGACAAACAACAACCCCCGGTACTTTATTCATAAATAAAGACAACAATAACAATAAAGGATTTAAATTAGAGCAAAAGGATTTTTGTGTGGCAGAATGAATTTTGATGTTTAATTGTCGTACTCGTACTCATATGTTGGCAAACAATTTTAACAATCACTTGTTCATTTAAGAATGACAAGGATTAAAGTAGATTATACATAGTATGGAATTTTACTTTCTATCTTTTTTTTTCTTCGTTTCTATTTTCAACTAAACGAAATATTTGGTTTGTCGATCATTATTTGTATTAACAATTGTTTAAACTCAACAATTTACAAATATTTATCCAGTTTCTTAATGGGATATTTCATTCATAAATAAATTCGTTTGAAAAAAAAAACAGGATCTTGTTGTTCTCCAAACAACGATAACAACACAAAAAAAAAAGCAAAAAACTACCTAAACGAAGCTGAATGTATCGAAAAAAGAAAACGATCACAGTTTGATACATCTGAATTTCGAATGAATTTTGTATTGTGGCAAAACAAAAAAAAAGAAAAAATTTTCTAATACTATCATGGTCATAACTTTTGTCATCTCTACTGATAAAAGGACAATATTTAGTATGAGACTGAGAGCTTGTATAAGGAAAAATAAAAGTATCCCGCAGAGTCTTTGTATATTCGGTAGACATAGCCAGACACAAATTGAATTACACGCCTTTTAAATTAGATAATGTAACACAATCCTCTACCACTACTACTACTTTGACTTTTGTTCCTTTCTTTTCGTTTTTGCCAGGCTTTAGTAAAGTAATTAGGGGTTTCATGGTTTGGATTTACAATGTTTTGCTGGTAAATTTTCTTGTTGCTATTTAACACACAGCAGGACATCTGTAATTGGTATGTGTTTAGTAATTTCACGCCAAGTCATAATGTCCTTTTCATTTGCCCTCTAATACGTAGATCATTAAACAATATTAAACAACAACAAAAGGAACAAAATGTATAAATTCATTTATACACGAATCATTATTATTATCGTTGTTCCTCTTCCTTAAGTCATTGGAGGGAGTTTTATTTTGTAAGAACTAAAATTGATTAGAAAACTGCAAAAAAAAATAAAAAGATACATTTGTTATCTTCGGGGAATTAGGGATTCTTGACATTTGTTATTTATGATTATGGATGATCATAAATTTGTCATTGTTTGCAAATGTTACGGAGATTCTTGGGGAAATAATGATCAAGCTGTGATTAAATATCAATAAAATTGGCAAATGTTTTTCTGGGACTTTGTAAAACAGCTAAAACTGTAAATATAACATATGAATTATAGAAGATATACTAAATAATGTAATTAAAAATGTTTTAGTAAAGTTTATTTTTAAATGAAATAGACCAAACCCTTGTTGGAATGTATAGGTTTTGGGGAAATTTCTCCCGGGAATTCCCGGAAAATATTCACCGGAAATTCCAGAAAAATGTTTCCAAAATGCTAAAAACAAAACTTTTTGTTATAATTTTTTTTTTTTTTTGATTTTGTATAAAAATTTGATAAGTAATCGAATCTGATAAATTTTGTTCTTACTTTTCATTAATTTAAGTAAAAAATCTCTATAAAAAGACTTAAATGGATTGAAATGTTTTTTTTATATTTTTTTTATAGAAAAGATTTTAAAACAAGAGCATTTAATTTTTTAAAGAAAGTTTTTACTTTTTTAAAAATCTCTATTAAATCTAGTAATCTTAATGGAATCAAAAACTTACCACTTGCTTTTATAAAGCAAACGGAATACATAATTCCGCAAGAGGAATACAGCGTTATTCTACAAAATATGTACAACTACTCTGAAGGAATTATGACATCCGTCTTGTAAAAAAAATAGGATTTAAAAAGATTTTAAATTTACGCATATGAAAATTGAATTATGATTTATATCTTTTCCCTTATTTATTATTTTACAGTTGATTTTTAATTTTGAAATTAATTAATTTTTTTTTTTAGGTTTTCGAAAATTTATTAATCAGCTTAGAAGTTAGAGAATATATGGATCCATACATGGAAATGCATGGAAGCATATATGGAAATGTTTGTTTATATGGAAGCATATATTGAACCATATATGAACAATTGTTGCATATATGTTTTCATATATGGAACCATATATGTAATGTTTACCATATATGGAGCCATATATGAAAGTGTTTTCCATATATGGTTATATATATGAAAACATATATGAATGTATTATTCATATATACTACCATATATGGAAGCATATATGCATCATTTTCCCATATGTGTGGTTTAATTTATAAATAAATTTATAAATTAAACTATAGTTAAAAGATTTTTGGATGAATCTTCTGTTCTATATTATCTTGATGTATACATCTATACATATTGACATGTATACATGTACATCTACATGTATACATATTGACAAATAAAACAAAGTATTACAGTTTGGTATTATCTTTCATTATCTTTGATAGATCTATCAACACATTCCTGAAAGGGTCAAATAATAAATTTGAAAGCAAAAAAACTATAGATTATGGATATGGAGTTCCATATATGGTTTGGATCCGAAAATTGAGGATATATGGGCATATATGGATATATATGTCCATATATGTCCATACATTTGTCCATATATATCCTACCCATATATGTTCCTATATTTTCCTACTTACGTATATTTTCATAAAATAAACAATTGTTAGTTTGAAAATTCAATTTTTATTAACAAAATTATTGCTTAAATATATTTCATTATATATACATAAAAAATGGATATTTTATATACATTGAAAATGAAAATTTTCCAGTTCGAAGCCATACTCTATATTTCTTTATTAGGATATTGTCCTAACAAATAAACTATAAAGTTTTTTTTGTTTTCAAATTTATTATTTGACCCTTTCAGGAATGTGTTGATAGATCTATCAAAGATAATGAAAGATAATACCAAACTGTAATACTTTGTTTTATTTGTCAATATATTTGTATACATCAAGATAATATAGAACAGAAGATTTATCCAAAAATCTTTAACTATAGTTTAATTTATAAATTCATTTATAAATTAAACCACACATATGGGAAAATGATGCATATATGCTTCCATATATGGTAGTATATATGGATAACATTCATAAATGTTTTCATATATGTAACCATATATGGAAAACACTTTCATATATGGCTCCATATATGGTAAACATTTACATATATGGTTCCATATATGAAAACATATATGCAACAATTGTTCATATATGGTTCAATATATGCTTCCATATATAACAAACATTTCCATATATGCTTCCATGCATTTCCATGTATGGATCCATATATTTCATATATATTCATACATGGGCCATATATAATAATATATGATCTTTTTCAGCTGGGAAATGCTTTTTAAAAGCAAAAAAAAAAAATCATATAAACTACGTTTGTCTCTATCTCTTGATATATATCTGTGCCATTTTCACAAAATCGCTTAAGTCGAAATTTGTAGTTTTGAGATTTTAAGCTATTTGTATAAAATTGGTAACATTCTAACATATTAAAACTTCAAGTGTGGCTTAATATGGTCAATAATAATTAACAAAAATAATATCGCCCTTTTGTCGATATTTCCAGATAAAAAGGGTTTGTCAAAAAGTAATTTTATGTAATTATTATTATTTTGGAACTAAAAGAACTTTTGCAAAGTGGGTTAGACGCATGAATACTTAATTAGAACATCAATAATAAACAATAAAAATGATTTTAGCTTAAGTCGACTTAAGTGTTTTAGTGAAAATGACACTGATATTAAAGAAAAAATAAAGAATAGCTTGTTCGATAACTCACCTGGTAAACGAACTCGTTAATAAAGTTAGAGAATCGCACTACTAAGAAGTGTTGCTATTATTTGGAATTACTGATTAGAATGTGCCGAACATTCTTCACTTGTGAATTTCGCTGCGAGTGAACACTTAAACAACGCGCTAATTATGGGGATGGATCACTTCGACTGGAACAGAATGTAAGTAAACAACTGAATGGTTTAGTTGCAATCACAGATATTTTTGTTGTTTTCAAAAGAAATTCGGTTTATGCTAATAATTTTGATTGGAGCATTATAATTCAATTGAACAATTAATACATTTGATCGTTACAACCCAAATAATTCTGTTGCTGCAAGCAAAGCCTTTAGTTTGACAACACATTTGGTTTGTAACAATGAATCTGCTTCTCTCTGTGTGACATTAAAATGAGGAAGGAGAAGATAAAAGTACACAAACTAGACTCGGAATCTTCCTCTTTATGGGAACTGTGTTAGGAAATGTTTTGTTTGAAGGAGTGAATCCTGCCAGAGGTGGTAATCCGCTTAAAGTGTGACTATAAAAGAGTGCATTCCTGAATCAATAGCATATCATTACAAATGGCTGGTGTCACTTTATTAGATCAGACTTTCAGTAAATTCTGCAGCAGGGAAGTTTAGTCAGAGCAAGAGAAAGGATTCAATTTCAGACTCAAACTCAATCTACACTTCTCGGCCTCGGTTGCATGATGGCTTTATATCGACTCACGTACGCAATAACTATTTACGGGAGATGGACATATTGGAACCATACTGACATCAGCAACCAATTAATGCAACTAATAAAATAGGCAGGATATCCCTTACGAGTATTAATCACATCTGAGATACTATGGTACACTTACGTGTAAACGCATCTTCGAGGGAATGCGAGTAGCGAAATGAATAATCGAAGTTCATTGCTTAAACTACACTCAAAAAAGTTAGTAGAAAAGTTTGTAAAACGTCTTGTAAATCAAGTATACTATTTTTCAGCAAAATTTTTGCTAAATTACGTTTTCAGCTAAAATTTTAGTTATACTTATTCAGCACTTAACTGTGTTGAACTAGTGTTTTACTAATATTTTACTAATGTTTTACTAATTTATTTGCTATAAAAAAATTATGTTGATAGCACATTAATAGTGAGGACGACAGTGGTACAAAAAATCAAGCACGGGCATATCACTGGCTAACCGAGGAATATATTACAGGCAGAATCCTTGTTTAAGACGCTTTACCAGCTTTTCCAAAAAGCGTTTTGCCAGTATTTGTTTCACTTACGTTTTAAACTATCAAGTATTATAAGTCTCGTTAGCTCAGTGGTTAGAGCTGTCGGCTGCCAATCTAACTGCCAGAGTTCAAATCCCAGCGGGACCAAAAAAAATTATAAATGAACTTTTTTTTTATTTTGGAAAATCTATTTTTAGACCACCTATTTCAT